>BPTQ01000009.1:303736359-303759473 GCA_019973895.1 Chrysanthemum seticuspe | reverse complement strand
AATTTTGAATACAAGTGATCCGTTGGGCAAATTTGATGAGAAAGCTGATGATGGTTACATTGTGGGATATTCTGCTCATAGTAAGGCGTACAGGGTTTACAATGTATCTGCTAAGAAGATTGAGGAGACATTGAATCTGAGGTATCTAGAAGACAAGCCTAATGTTCAAGGACAGGGTCATGTTTGGTCATTTGACCTTGATTATTTGACTGATTACTTGGGTTATTCTAGACATATGGCTAACCAACATGTAGATTCTCAAGCATCTCCAACTACCAGTGCAGGGACTATGAATGCTCATTCTGACAGTGGGTCTGAAGATGATGAACAACCCATTGTAGTGCCTTCTTTCTCCCCTAACAATTTTGTAGGTGACACTTCTAGAAATTATACTGATGTGAGTAACGATGAATTACATTATGCTGAGGACCTTGCCAGACTGAAGAAACAAGAGTATGTAGCCAATTTAGACGCTGAGAGGAATGTTGAGGAGAGTGCCAGTGAAGTAATCAGTGGAAACATCAATTCTGCTAAAAGTGATTATGTTTCTCCTGATCTCTCCCATTCGGCTGAAAGGCATGTTGACTCTACTCCTATCTCTACTAGAGTGTCAACAGACCTTGGAGAACCTTATACACGGTTTCCAAAACCTTCAGATCTTGTTCATCATCAACCCAAAGCAGTAATCTTCAACACACCTTCCTATGACACTGACTTTGAACCTACTGTGACTAATCTTGATTCCTCCATTGATGTCAACACCACTACTACTACAAGGATCAATAATGCTCATCCTCAGACTAATATTATTGGTGATCCTAATGCACCTGTTAGAACACGGGGTACTGTAGCACGTTCTAAATATGGTCAGGTGGCTTTTATCTCTTATGTCTCAAATCAGCAGAGAGACAATCACACAGACTATGAACATTATTTGTTTGCTTGTTTTCTCTCACAAGTGGAACCAACCAGTGTTACTCAGGCTCTTGAAGACTTTAGTTGGCTTGAGGCAATGCAGGAAGAGATGCAACAATTTCAAAATCAGCAGGTTTGGATATTGGTACCACTACCTGATGGTAAGTATGCTATTGGGACTAAATGGATTCTGAAGAATAAGAGAGATGCACGAGGTGTTGTCATTAAAAACAAAGCCAGATTAGTTGCACAGGGGTATCGATAAGAAGAGGGGATAGATTATGATGAAGTGTTTGCTCCTGTGGCAAGAGTTGAAGCCATACGGATTTTCTTAGCTTATGCATCCTATATGGGTTTTATGGTCTATCAGATGGATGTTAAATGAGCCTTCTTGTATGGTGAAATTGAAGAGGAGGTTTATGTCACTCAACCTAAAGGATTTGAAGATCCAGATCATCCTAATCATGTTTATAAGGTAGTCAAAGCTCTCTATGGACTACATCAGGCACCCAGAGCCTGGTATGCTAGGCTCTCTACATTTCTTCTGAAGCATGGTTATTGAAGAGGTGCAATTGATAAGACTTTATTCCTTAAGAAGAATTCCACAGACATTATTCTTGTGCAAGTGTATGTGGATGACATTATTTTTGGATCCACAAAGGAAGCTTGGTGCAGGAAGTTTGAGGAGCTTATGAAGGGAGAGTTTCAGATGAGTGCCATGGGAGGGATGACTTTCTTTTTGGGTCTCCAAGTTCAGCAGAAACTTGATGGTATCTTTATCAGTCAGGACAAATATGTGAGGGACATCTTGAAAAAGTTTGGTATGGAGGGTGTAAGGACTGCCACTACACCTTATGAAGCTCCAAAGACAAAGACCAACAATGAAGCTGATCCGCCTGTGAATGTTCATTTATACAGGTCTATGATTGGCTCTTTGATGTATTTAACAGCATCAAGGCCTGATATTACTTTTGCTGTGAGTGTTTGTTCACAACATCAAGTTACTCCACTGACTTCCCATCTCAATGCTGTTAAGAAGATCTTTAAGTACCTCAAAGGCCAACCTCATCTAGGTCTTCGGTACCCAAAAGAGTCTCCTTTTAAGTTGGAAGCTTATAGTGATAGTGACTATGCTGGTGCAAATCTGGATAGGAGGTCCACCACTGGAGGTTGCCAATTCCTTGGAAAGAGACTGATTTCTTGGCAATGCAAGAAACAAACTATTGTGGCTACCTCATCTACTGAAGCAGAGTACGTTGCTGCTGCAAATTGTTGTGGACAGGTTCTTTGGATTCAAAATCAATTGTTGGATTATGGGTACAATTTCATGAACACAACAATTTTTATTGATAATCAAGTACCATATGAATTGTTAAAAATCCAGTTTTTCACAGTAGAACAAAACATATTGAAATTAGGCACCACTTTATAAGAGATGCATATGATAAAAATTTGATAAAAGTGGTCAAAATTCATACTGATAATAATGTGGCAGATTTGTTAACAAAGGCTTTTGATGGACCAAGGTTTCAACACCTTGTGGTCCATATTGGTATGCTTAACCCTTAACTGCAAAGTTTAAGGGGAGGCATAGGCCTCAGGGGAGGCATATGCCTCAGGGGAGGATTTGTGTACACTTTGCATTTTGCTATGTAATTTTGTATATTTGTTTGCTTTTATCTAACTCTAACCAGCTAATGTAATCTTAGTTTGTTTTTCTTTGTTGGTTTGTGTGTTTCTCTGTATGTGTTCTGTTTTGCAGATTGGTTGTTCAGTTGGGACATGGTCAAGAATGTTCTAAAGCTTGTTTCTACTGAATTCAAAGTGCTGAAGTGAGTCATTTGTTTCCTCTGAAGACAATGTACTGAAGTGATATGGTTCATTCAAAAGAAGTATTGAAGCAAATTGTTCATTCATTCATTCAAGAAACAGTTTACAGCTTACTTTGCTTACAGAGTACAATCATCATCAAATGCATCTACATGATCTGCTAATCCTAATCTATTACATATCATCTATTCCAACATCTAACAGGATGTTGGATATGCATGATAGCTCACATCTTTCACACTAAATGCTGGATATGCATTTATGAAGTCTTCCATAACCACCCATTCATTCTATCTTGATGGCTGGAGATACATGACCAGTATGACGAAGATGCTAAGGATCAAAATGGAGAGGATGGATTGATGCAAACGTTGATGATAAAGATGACCACATATGATGATGGAGAAAAATAATGTATCCTTTGTGCTTCATCTATTGATTTCGACCAAAATGCAACCCATCTACTATCCTGAAGCATTTCCTCTATACGATATGTGTTGATGCACCAAAAACTGATGCAGAAAGACCGAGAACCACCTCTCTATCTTTAGGGAGTGGTGGATTTCTGGCTCGTGGCCTTCGTTGAGGCTGAGGTGCTGGAGGTTGGGAGTAAGATGTTCTCTCCTGATAGGAGTCATCAGAATCATCAGCAGATTCACTTGGATTCACTACACTATCATCTTCTGAAGAAGGGAGAAAGGGTGATTTCTTTGGTCGTGGATATGGTTGTGAAAAGTAATGAAGCCATGGATTTGTATCTTCACTAGATGATGATGATGATGATGATGATGATGTTGTGAAATCTATGATCTTAGGTTTGGTACTCATGGTTTATTATGGTTAATTTTGGAGCATTGATGGAATTAGGGTTTGCAATGATATTTGGGGGTTTTTTATGAAGAGGTATGTGTGCATTAGGATTGTTTTATAGACGGTTTCAAGTGGTAATGAGATTTAATGCGAGTGGGTGAAACAGTGAAAAGATATTTACTGAAGCTTCTTGAATACGTGATCTGTTTCTGCTGATTGGTACTCTTCAGCAGAATGGCTAGTGTTTCTACCGAAGTTGAAAGAGAAATTGTGTAAAAGTAGAAGTCCACGTCAGCATTGGTCAACTTTGACCAAAATTGGGAAATTTCTACTTATTCTCTACTGGCATATATGCGTCTCATATTAAGTGATTCTCTTTTTACTCTCATTCAAAACACTTCCATTTGTGTAAATCGTAACCCTAACTTTCAAAATCTCTCATGGTGCTTCAATTTAAACATGATCATAATAAGGTCGCTTTTCTGGGAACTGCTAGGGGTGACGAGTTGTATAGACCGATGATTGAATTCTTACAGAGATCAAAGTTTCAGTATGCTCTAACACATTCTCCGAATGCTATATATGAATCCTTGGTTACTCAATTTTGGGCATCGGCTACGAAAAGGAGTGATGCAGAGATTGTAGCAAGGGTTGACGGAGCAGAGTATGTGGTGACAGAGGAGCTGATAAGAAGACAACTTCGTTTGAATGATGAGAATGGAGTTTATCATTCTAATGCTGCGGTGGTACTTGATGGGCTTAGAGCAGTTGGATATCAAGGTACAAGGACTGATATGTGGTTAAAGAATCGGTTTTGTCCTATGTGGAGGTTTTTGGTTCATACATTGCTTCAGTGTTTAAGCAATAAATCCGGAGGATGGGATCAGTTTTCGACTCAATTGGGATGTGGTATTATTTGTCTATCTACGGGTTTAACTTATAATTTTTCTAAGTTTATTTTCGATAATATGGTTGAGAATATAACTAGGAAAAAGGGCAAGTTTTTGATGTACCCTAGGTTTTTACAGATGATATTGGATGTTTTTACCCAAACCCAAGCTTTTCATCCCATAGGAGTTTTAACTTCTAAGTTATTTGCTTCAATGAGAACTAAATTTGAGGGGACACATTTTCCTTTATTAGCAGCCATGTTGCCTCAGGAGAATGAGACTGCTGATGAGGTTAATGTTGTTAATTTTCATTTTACCAATACTACTGATGGTAATCCTTCAGTTGATATTGATGAGGGTCCTTCTGCTGCTGCTGAGGCATCCATACCTTCACCTAGACCATTTCCTAGTCCATCACCTACACAAGTTTCTATTGAAGAGGTTCAGGTTGATACTGATAGATTGCCCACACCTAGTCCTATTAGGAATCCATTTGGTGAAGGATTTTCTAATGTTGAGCATGTTAATATTACTCCTGAAAGGTCCAATGAAGCTCCAATTACCACTGAGCAATCAGTTGGTGCAGATGAGGATCCTATTACACTTATCTCAATATATGCTCTAGTGAACAAGTATGCAGGTGAGGTGGCTGATCTCAAGAAGGAGCTTGCAGAGACCAAGTCTACTCTTGGTGATAAGATTGTGGAGTTGCAGACTAAAGTTGAGAACTTGGAGGAATTACTGAGTCAGAGGGGTAAAAAGAGAGTTTTGGTTTCTTCTGAAGAGGAGCAAGAAGAGACTCATCATGCATCCCTAGGAATCTTGGCTGATGCAGCTCTTACATCTGATGTTTCTTCTCCTATTGCTGAATCTTCAAGGAGCAAGGTGCCTATTATATTTGCTAGAAAAAGAAGAAGACAATATCTGAATAAGGTATCTACTGAAACTTCAAAGGATCCAAATGTTGTTGATGCATCTGCTGATGTTCTAGTTGAGGAGGTTGTTTCTGATCATGGTCAAGTCTCATTTGTACAAGAACAACCGAATTCTTCACCTTTAGCAGATGATGATGAAGTTTTTATGGCTGGGAGAATTTATAAGTTGAATTCTTCCTCTGAAGTTTTCTCTACACCTGTTGAGGAATTGTCTCAACATGTTTCTTCTGATGTTGGTTTGGTTGTTCCTTCTGAAGCTCAAATTGGTTCTGCTGAGAAATCTTCTGACAAAGGAAAGGAAGCTGTGATTGATGATATGATTGGTTCAGGTCTGGTAACTGAAGTAGAAAATCAAGCTCAAGCTAGGCTGTTTGCTGATTATGAAAATATGCAGAAGAGTCGTGTAGTTGCTGAATTTCTTCAAGCTCAGTCTGATTTTAATTTGTCTACTGAAAGAAAATTAGAGCTTGATGCATTACTTCCTAAGATCACTGATGATCAATGGGATGCCTATACTACTCAAGGTGCATCTGATCCAAATCTTGAAAAACTTATATTAGGAGCATCTTTTGATAATGAGAATTTTGTGGATCAAATGATGGCTGTTGGTAATCAAAAGAAGCAAGAATCGGCTGCAAAGAGGAGAGCTCTTATTGCTTAAAGGCATAAAGCAAAAAGAGAAAAACCAATGACTGTTGCTCAGAAGAGGAATCATATGAGGAGAGTTGTGAAGAATCATAGTTCTACTATTTATAATTCTGGTATGTCAATGAAGCAAATCTCTGCTTTGTCTGATGATGCTTTGATCATACAGTATAATATGATTATGAAGTTTTCTTCCTCTGGTTCTACTTCATCTTCTAAATTGGAAAGGATTGCTACTATGTCAGATGTTCCTAAAGCAAAGAGACATAAAACAGTTGATATAGTGGATAATTTTGATGTTGTTTTGCCTCTGGTGATCTCTCCAGTTGTTACTTCTGAAACAACTTCTGAAGCTAATCCTTATACTGATAAGGTTGTTTCTGCTGAGTCTTCTTTTGTTTCTTCTGAAGCATTGTCAAGTGTGGATTTGGATGATTCATTAAGTAAGAAAGATGATCTACAGATTGATACAGATAAAATAGCTGGTAGGAGGCAGAAAAGTCTGGTTAAAAGGAAACTTAATTCCTTAAGGAGTTCTGTCAGACCGGCTAGGAAACAACTTTCAAAGAATATTTCTTTAGATCTCAAGGCTGATGAGTCCACTTTTATTAAAGTTGGACATGTTGAGGTTTTTCCTGAAGGAACACATGCGGTATTGATCAATTGGAATGCTGGGAAGCTTAACACTGTTTATCGACTGGATAATACTGCTATTCAGTTCAACTTCTTGAAGGACATCTTTCATTTGGTGAATAGACATGATTTGAAGATGTTGTATGAACATGTCACTCAGTATTATGCTATTCATTCACCAACGGGTTCTGGTTTATATTTATTGGGTGATCTTCAAGTCTTGTTTGATTCTAATTCTTCAAAAGGTAAAGGTTGTTCTCTTTGGAAGAATTCACATTAGTGAGAGATTGAGAATTGGAGATTTTATCCTCTGCCTTGTGTTCATGTGGTTCAGACCACCTGTGGTATGATTTTGTGTATGTTATCGGATAAGATTTATCCTTTGTCGGTTGTTTTATGGAAAGATTGCTTAGACAGAAGTTGGAAGTACCTTCTAATCCATTTGGCAATGATGAGCTTCATGCTTCTCAATGTGTTGGTTTGATTAAAAGTCAGCTTCTGCAACATAAAGGTTCATCTTGATTGTAATATTTTGTTTATTTTGTAATTTTTGTTCTCTTTCTTACTTTCTTAGTTAAAAAAAAAAAAAAAAAAAAAAAAAAAAAAAAAAAAAAAAAAAACATTTGTTTGGGTATGTCTAACTTTTATTGTAGGTTTGTTGTATACTTTTGCTGGTTCTTGACTCACCAGATATACCTTGTGTATGTCAAAGAGTTAGCTAGTCCAAGGGGTACAGCTTTGGTAAAGACACATCAAATCTATTGATAGCTGTAATGGTTTGCTCACAATCATAGGGATTGCAACCACCCATGCTTAATTGCTGAGTGTTGTATGGTTTTCAATTCACCATTATTTATTCCTATTTGGAATCCACGAATTGACTAGCCCACTTGTATATGGCTTGTGGTAAAGGCAGTGGAATACCATATTTGGTAATCAATTCACCAATTCTAAGAATTGACTAGTCCTGAGCAAACGGCTACAGGTAAAGACATCTCAAAATCCGTTTATATGGTTTCTGGTTTGCCAATAAATCAGATGGTTATCAGTGTACCATAGTTTACGAACTTAAACATATGGCTACTCCAGTAGTGATGGCTATTGGTAAAGAGACATCAAATCCATTATTTTCAATGATTCACCTCTCACAGGAGTTTACACACCTGGATGTGATGAGAATAGTATGAAACTAATATGTTTTGATGTACCTGTTGTCATTTGTTGCTGCAAAGATATGGAGTTTCAGAGTTTCTTCATCAAAGAGATGTTCTTATTTGGATTCTTTGCTGCTGTTGTTCGTGCACAATCCTCTAGCGCTGTCTAGTTAACGATCTATCAAGAAACTAGAACTTAACAAGTCAAATTCCAGTTTAGGGGAGGATTGTTGGGAATTATGTGAAGTTTGGATTATGCTGAAGTTACTGCCGAAGAGATTCTACTGAAGTAGTGTGGATTCTGCCGAAGACATAATCTGCTGAAGTTTAATAGTTATTAGTTTGTTTCTGCGGAAGTGATTATTCCGTGTTTAGCATATTTAGTTTGGATATACATGAGCTTTATTAGGAAGTGATTGTGTATATCTTATTTAGTTTTATGTTTATACGTTTCTTGGGAAATGGTTTTGTTTAGGGTTCCTTGTCTATAAAAGGAACACAATAGTATGAGTTATGTACCGATTGAAAAAACAAAGTTTTAGTGAATATAGAGGATCACAGAGTTCTTAGTTATTTACTTGTGTTTATATTCCGCTGATAAATATAAGTAGTAGAGATTGTCTTTTATTGTGCTTGTGATTACATAGGCATAAATAACGATCCACGAGCTCAAGATCTATCAAGGTCTGTCTGCTTCAACATAAACACTTATGAACCCATTTATCGAATTATCAGTTTAAATCCAATTTAAATCACAAATGCTCCCCCGATCACAATTATCAAATCATTTGAGATTTGTGATCTCTGTAGATTTAAATTGATTTTGAAAGCTTTTAAGGAGAATTATGACCTGATTATGAAAAAAGTTTTAACTGATAAGGATCGGATTTTGAGACTTTAAACTCCATAGATTAAACATGCATGATTCTCTTTTGAAAAGAATTGTATGACAAATATCCTTTTGATTTAATAGAAATCATTCTCCCCCTCAATCAATGACATAAGTTGTTGATTGAGAGATAGATATTTTGACAAAAGTTAAGTCCAGATGATTTACCAAAAAGAGTACGAGTTATTTTTCAAAGCAATTAGTTTTCAATAGATAGTAAGTGATATTTTATAGAATCAGAGCATGAGATTTGAAACATGAGATAAAGCATGGCTCTGTTCTTTCTCTGAAAAGCGGGTTACTACCTGAAATGACAATAAACCATAGTTTCTCTTTCTCTAATTTTTTTTTTCTTTTTTTTTTTTTTTTTTTTTGAAAATTCTAACAACATCTAAAGTCCCGTGTCATTCTTTGAATGACAGCACAAAGACCGTAGATATAATCGAATCGATAAAAACATGACAAAATGACAATATTTTTTTGGAATTTTTCAAGATTTTTCAAATTTTTATGGATTTTTGAAAGTTTTATATTTTTCTATTTGGTTTTTGAAGGTTTTGTAATTTTGTATTTTGTTTTTCGAATAAATATTTACAAGAGATAGATGAAGGAAAACTTTTTACTCCTCTTCTTCTTGAAGACGTTTGACTGTTTCTGGTTGTAGGCTCTTAAGACCAAGTCGTGGAAGAATAAACTCAAAACGTTCTCTAGGAAGAGCTTTGGTGAAGATGTCTGCTAACTGGTATTCAGTCCTCACAAAGTAAAGTTCCACCACACCATTTTCAACTTGCTCCCTGATGAAATGATGTCGAATGTCGATGTACTTTTCTCTTGAGTGTTGTACATTTTTGCATGAGAGAGCAATAGCACTTTTATTATCACAGTACAGAGGGATTTTGTTGAATACAAAGCCATAGTCAGATAGTTGGGATCTCATCCATAGGATTTTAGCATAACAAGATGACATGGCTATGTATTCAACCTCTATAGAGGAAATAGAAGTACTCATTTTCTTCTTTGAAGACTAGCTCACAAGCTTATCACCCAAAAACTGAGCACCTCCAGACGTACTTCGATGTGTATCTTGACATCCTGCATGATCAGCATCTGCATAGGCTGTTAGTGACATACATGTGTCCTTCGAGTACCAAAGTCCCATATTGATGGTTCCTTGGAGATACCGAAAGACCCGTTTAACCACTTAAGGTGCTTTTTAGTAGGCTTTGCCTGGTATCTAGCACACATGCAAACAGCGAACAAGATGTCTGGTCTTCTAGTTGTAAGGTACATCAGGGATCCAATCATACTAGGATATTTCGTTTGGTCTACCATGATCCCTGAGTGGTCCTCATCTAGTTTAGTACGCTCTATCATGGGAGTGTCAACAGGGTCACTAGAATCAAATCCAAATTTCTTTAAAATCTCATTTGCATATTTAGATTTATTTATGAAAATGCCTCCGGGACTTTGTGAAATTTGTAATCCCAAGAAAAATGACATTTTTCCCATCACTGACATTTGAAATTTAGAACCCATTTCATTTGAAAAACGGTCACATTCATTGGGGTCAGTCGAGGCAAAGATGATATCATCAACATATATTTGAACGTGAATTAAATGTTTGCCTGACTTCCTGGTGAACAATGTCGGATCAACTGCTCCTTTGCTGAATCCAGTAGATAGAAGAAACTTTGATAGTGTATCATACCATGCCCTTGGAGCTTGCTTTACACCATAAAGAGCCTTCTTCAAATGATAAACGTAAGTAGGATGCTCTGGATTCACAAAGCCTTCAGGTTGGCTGACGTAGACGACTTCCTTAAGATCTCCGTTGAGAAATGCCGTCTTTACATCCATCTGATAGACTACCATGTTCTTACTTGCAGCATTAGCCAAGAAGATTCTGATTGCCTCGATACGAGCAACAGGAGCAAATGATTCTTCAAAGTCAATACCCTCCTCTTGACGGTATCCTTTTGCAACCAATCGAGCCTTGTTCTTTAAGACATCACCATGCTAATCAAGTTTCACTTTGAAGATCCACTTTAGAGCAATGATCATAGCACAATCTGGAGCAGGTACTAATTCCCATACATCAAGTCAATCAAACTCATGAATTTCTTCTTGCATGGCATTGAACCAGCTGTCTTCACTCATGGCGGTTTTAATATCTTTTGGTTCGATCTTAGAGAGTACGGAGTTGAAAAAGCACCATAAGGCATCGGTTGCTAGTTGTTTCCTTGTGGATACTGGACGAGAGGGATTTCCAATGATGTTGTCCAGTGGATGATCATGAGTCCATTTTCTGAGGTGTTCATGTGGCTGTTGTTGAGGGACTAAAGTAGCAAAGTCGATGTCTCCTGAAGAAGATGGTTCTGATGATGATTCAGGAGCAAATATGTTTTCAAATGGAGCATCTTCAGGAGTAGCAAAGGGATTAACTTCATCATTGATTCCAGAAACAATTCCATGATGTACATTCGACGATTGATGATTTGTTGATGAGACAGAGTGATCAGCAGCAGGCGCTTCTTGACTTAATGATATTGAGACTGAGGGGTTGACTTCAATCACAAGGATATTATCAGCCTCTGTTGTAGGAATTGACAGATCATTAGCACTTGGCTCATAGTGTTCATCAAACATAGGATCAAACAATTTCTTCAAATCATCTTCAATTGGAGGTACATATGGAGTTGTTGGAGAGGAATTTGGTACAAGGGATGAACAAATGGGACTGTTTTGAAGTGCGGGTCCAGAACTAAATTGTCCTGGAGCCATTTGACCGGTCAGCTCATCAAACGTAACGTGAATTACTTCCATGATATTTCGGGTTCTCTTGTTGTAGATTCAGTAACCTTTTCTGCTTGGTGCATATCCAACAAATACTCCAATGTCCGTTTTAGCTTTCAATTTACCTAAATCTTGACCATCATTAGTTGGATAACATAAAGCACCAAACACACGGAGGTATGATAGATCAGGTTTTCAATTGTCGACAAGTTCGTATGGAGTCTTTCCATGAGATGTGTGAATTAGAGATCGATTTTGTGTGTAACATTGATGAGTGTGTAAATACCCATCATTTTTGGTTAAATCTGAACTGCAAAACATTTAAAAATGCTAAAAAATGCATCAAAATACTGAAAATATCTCAAAATTGCATTTTATATGTTTCAGATGCAAAATGTTTAAAATCAGATGAAAAATGAGCTAAGTTTGCATAATTGGCAGTTTCAGTCCCCCAAGTTTCAAAAGTTGTCAGAAATAGTCCCTGAGCACTTATTTCAAAAGAAAAGTCACCAAAGGTCCTTTTAAAATCATAAGTTGTCAAAATTAGTCCTTTGGTGAAAAATATCAAAAGTTTTGAGAAATTACAAGTTTGGTCCTTCAAGTTTAAAAATTGGCAAAAATAGTCCTTGGAAATTTGAAAATGTCTATTTTGGTCCTTGTACTATTGAAACTTGTCACTTTTGGTCCCTTGGAACAACTTTGAAAAATTGACAGCATTGGTCCTTGTATTTTCAGAAATTACAAAAGAGGTCCTTGTTTATTAAAGCCCCTAAGCCTTTGGACCCTTGTCAAAACCAATTGGACCCCTGCCATAAGCCTTTTGACCCCCCTCAATTTGACCCTTTCCTTTTTAATATTAAACCCCCGGTCAACAAATAAGTCAAACAAACACCCCCGCGCCTTTTTTCTTTCTTCTTCAACAACTCGCCTGCTACACTCATCCTCCCATCCCCCCAGCTCACCTTCACATTTCCTTGTTCCCCCCCACCTCAACAACCTTCCAAGATTCATTTAATGCATCCCTTCCCCATTCACTCAACCCCCACTGGCTAAAATACATTTTGGCGCCAAAACTGATCCAATGGCCAATATTACTTCAAGCCATCCAATGGTCCTGAATTAAAGTGGGAATCACTCAGATTGGAGAGAGAAATCTTTTGGTTTATAAAAGGAAGGAAGAAGAAGAAAGAAAAGAGTAGTACTTAGTCTAAAATTTTTATGTATGTCGTTTTTTATGATTATGTTTTAATTAAGCTCTAAAGTTGTAATCTTTTGTTTTATTGTACTAAACTAAAGTCACATTATCAGTGTAATCTACTTTTAATCATCAATTTCAAAGTTTACTAAAGTTTCATATTTTTGTGCCACTGTTGCAAAATTCAGTGTCGAGTTCTTATGTCCAAGCTTCTAATTGCTTATTTTTAAGTTTAAATAAGCTTATTTAAGCTCCATATAGCTTTTAGTAAGCTTATAACACAATTTCAAGCAACTTGGGTCCTTGGTCAACAAAAGTCAAATTGAGAAGAGAATTTGGTTAAGCAGGCATGGAAGCTGATTTGGGTTGATGCAGTGTGAATAAGGGTTTATGATAGGTTTAGGACAGTGGTTACCTTTAGTGTTTGGCAAGCCATTGTGGCTAGGACTCTTGTAAGTGTTGAAATACCTTTTGATTACTGCCATAATTGTATCAATAATGTAGTAGGTATTTGATAGTTGTAGTCTTGTTATCAGCATCATATTTGTAGTTTAGATCTGTTCTGAGATAAATCATAGCTTGGATTTGTAACTTAGTAAGAATCAAAGTGCAAAATAATGATTTAAGGTGTGTTTGGTTCAGTAGGATTATCTGAGTTTGAGTTGTGGTTTGTGTTTAACATATGTCTGCTTAGTCTCAATTAGGTCTGCTAGAATCATATCTGTCATAATTTTGCTTCTTCATAAGCTCAAAGTCAAAATTATCTAGAATCTGTCTTAAATTCATAACTGTTGGAATTTTGTCAAATCAAAAACTTGTTTTGTGTTTAGAAATCATAGATATAGCTTGCATTAAGCTTATTTCATCATAATACAACATATTCAGTCCACAAATTAAGCTCAAAGTTCACTTAAGTCACAATATCAAAACTGCTCAAAAGTCAAAAAAGTGTTAAGTCCAGTTTTCACCAAACTAGGATGATTTTTCATGGATTCAACTTTGGGCCAAATCAAGTGA
This sequence comes from Chrysanthemum seticuspe, assembly GCA_019973895.1. Lineage (NCBI taxonomy): Eukaryota > Viridiplantae > Streptophyta > Magnoliopsida > Asterales > Asteraceae > Chrysanthemum > Chrysanthemum seticuspe. Next base: position 303,745,767 of record BPTQ01000009.1, on the reverse strand, counting down.
AACTTGGGGTTTTTCTAGTTCAGCTGGTCTAGTTACTTATTGTGATTTTTATTGAATTTTTGTAATTTTTTACAAGCCCCAAATCAGCTTGTCAATAAGGGCTTATTTGCCCTGTGCACTGACTCAGTTAATACTGAGTCTGCACAGGTTTTAAGCAGGGTTTGTAACATGCTCATAAGAGCTTGTCCCAGGCTCATCTTTGGTTTACAAGTTCTTGGCCAGGTCTTCTTTAAGTTCCAACATCTTGTTTTTGATTTCCAGCTTATTTGGTAGCTTATTCTTAGGCTGCAAGTGAGCACCTCAAAACTGTTTTAAGCACATAAGCTCAAATAATCAAATCTGAGTAGCTTGTGTTTCTGAGGTTAAAACTAGTTGTAATAAGTTGTTTTTAAGTACTTTTAGCATATTATAACTTCTATAATCAGTTGGTGGTCTTTGGTGTTCATTTGCTCATTCCAAGTGCTTATTTATAAGCACTTGTCATTGCAGTTGCATTTTCTTACACACAAGCCCTTGTTTTTATATTTTTCTCAGATCCATAATATTATTTTATACTTTTCTTGAATTTTTCATATTTTTCTAGCACTGTTTGCTATTTTTCTTCATTTAAAACAGTTTTTAGGCATTTTTAATTAGCTTTTAATACAATTAAGTCAGAAAAGTTTCAAAAAAATAAGTTTTCATTTTTCCTAGGTTAAGATAAATATAAAAAGTCAAAAAATTATTTTTCCAGATTTTTCATAGTTTAATTTGTAATTTTTAGCAATTTAATTAGTTTTAAATAGTTTTTAATTCATAGAAAATAGAAAAATAATCAGAAAAATACAAAATTAGTTTTGAAAATTCTTTTTAGTTATTTTAGATTTTTCTAAGTCATAATTTCATTTTTATAACTTTATTTCATATTTTCTTGTATTTTAGTGTATTATTAAATAGTTAAAATTAGTTTTTAATTAATAATAACTAGATAAATAGTTTTAAAAATAATTTTCCTTTTCTAAAAATTTTCTCTTATCATTAGGTTTGTAAAAATGTCATTTTTATATTTTTAGGATTAATATTGTTTAAGTTTCACATTTTCTTTTGTACGTCACGTAGTTTTTTAATTTAAGTTTTATGTAAGAAAAATCAAAAACATCATTTTGCAAATTGTGATAGCGTTTATTTAATATATTTTATCTTTTTCATTTTCTTTAATTTGCATTTAAGCCCCTGTAATTTATTTACTTTTTCTTTAGTTATAATATTCGAATCCCTTTTTCCGTTCAAATCCTCTCGATCACTATTCGTTTGGTGATTCATCGCACAGCTCGTTGGGACATAACGACCCGGGGAAACACTATACTCCTCTGATCTTCATTGCATTGGTGTCTGAACTATTTTAAGTTTCTTACGGTTAGCCATTCACAAGTGGCTAGCTTGTGTGAGATAACTTGACGGTTTGGCACAGATCAAATTTTTGGCGCCGCTGCCGGGGAGCTGTGCTAATTATCTTCCGTTTAGCAGATTAGTGATTTGAATATTCACTCTTTGTTCATACCATCTATCTATATATATATCCATATTTTCTTATAAAAAACAGAAAAACCCAAAAACATCCAAAAACGTATAAAACACAAAAATATTTTCCTTTTGTTTCTATATATGTATCAAAGATAAAAATACAAAAAGATTTGTCGTTTTCTTTGTTTAATAATAACAACATAAAAGATTACCACCGCAAACCAAGGCAGTGTACTACCTAACTGGGGTACGACCATAATAAGTTCCCGAACCAAAGATTAAAACTTGCCTTTGTGTCCTTGTGATTGGTGTACCTTTTTCAAAGAAGCCATTCATCTTGTGATTATTGGTTTAAGTTCACTGTTGTTTTGCTTCGATTTTGTTTTAATTGGATTTGTTGTTATATATACTTGTCAAAACCAGAAAACCTAAAAAGATTCTTCTCACCCTATTTCCATAATTCCCATTCCTTTCCTTAACTCTGAGATCTCTTAGAGTTAACTCTAGTGTATGCGCACTCGCTCTTCTAGATCTGTAAGCCCATTTCGTGAGCTTGTCAAGATTCCAAGAAGGCGTGTCCGTAGACTTTCTGCCCCATCAGTCGGATCTGAGATCCGGACTGCTCACACTACTTCCGTTATCATGGCGGAAGAACGTCCTATGTGTGAGCTTCTCCAGGCACCCATCGACGGGTATGGAGATGCTATTGTTATCCCAGCCATTGTGGCTGAAAATTTTGAACTCAAAACCGGGTTACTGAATCTTGTAACCTCAAGTCAGTTCTATGGTTTTGAGCGGGATGATCCTCATGCTCATATTCGATGGTTTAACAAGATTGCATCTACCATCAAATACAAGAATGTCCCTACAGATGCTGTTAAGCTTCTTCTGTTCCCATTTTCTCTTGAGGGACAAGCCCGGATTTGGCTTGAAAAACAACCCTTGCAATCAATTGAGACATGGGAAGACCTAGTGAAGAAATTTGTGAATGAGTTTTATCCGCCTTCCAAAACCACGAGTCTTAAAAATGAAATCATCAAGTTCACTCAAAAGTTTGATGAATCCTTCAGTGAATCGTGGGATCGTTTTAAGGAGTTGCTCCGCAAATGTCCTCACCACGGTTTCTCCGAGTTGATGCAACTCGACACTTTCTATAATGGAGTGAGTCAATCTGATCAAGATTCTCTCAATTCCTCCGCTGGAGGAAATTTCTTGAGCAAAACTGTCAAAGAAGCTTTAGCGATCATTGAAAACAAGTCTAAAGTCCGCACTGCACGAAGCAAACCAGTTGTTTCCCAAGTCAGTGTTGGTCCTTCTTCTTCATCGCCCGTGAGTCAATCTAGCACCGATGCTAAGATTGACAAACTCACGGAAGCAATTCAAGCTTTGGTTCTCTCCAACCAAAAGAAAGTCTCTTTTCCACAAACTTCACCTCCTGCTGAAGTTAAGAAAGTGGAAGTCTGTGTTACTTGCGGTGGCCCCCGTGCCTATTACAACTGTATGGCCACCGATGGTAACCCTTTTGAAGCTAATGCTGTGGGCGGGATTTCTAACCCAGGAGGCAACCAATACCGTGCTCCTATAGACCAGAACCACCGTCCTAACCACTACCCTGGACCTCCCGGTTTCAACCAAAACCGTAATCAAAATCAGAATAGACCAAACCAAGGTTTTCAAAACCAAGGTAATTTTAGTCCAAACAACGGTTTTCAAAATCAAAATCAAAACTTCCAACACCAAGGAAATTTCAATAGAAACCCAGGTCAGGGAAATTTCAACCCAGGGTATTTTCATGGCAATAATCAAGGAAATTTTCAAAATCAAGGCCCTAATCCAAACAATAGAGGCCAGAATTTTCCTGTGCAAAATCAAGCCATTGTTCCAACTGGACCATCATCTGATGAGTTGTTGAAACAATTCATGAAATCCCAAGAGGAAATGAATCGGTTGTTGGTTATCCAGATTTCTGACATTAAGAAGTCTTTAAATGATCGACCCTCGGGCTCAGGTACTTTACCGAGCAACACGATCGCTAACCCGAGGGAAGATGCAAAGGCAATCACAACCAGAAGTGGTGCTTCGTATGATGGACCCGCTATTCCTACTACCTCTTCTTCTTCTCTCCCGAAGGTAGTGGAAAGTGAACCTGAGGCGACAAAGGACAAGGAACTTCCTACTAATAACGGAGGTACCAGCAATGTCCATCCTCAGGTTGTCCCGAAACCCAAAACCAAACTTGGAGTTGTTTTTGAACCTCCAGTTGGTAACCCCAAATCCAAAACTTCTATTCCTTACCCCTCACGTTTAAACGAGCAAAAACTCCGCGAAAAAGCCAGTCATCAAATGGAAAAATTCTTTCAAATTTTCCAAGAACTTCATTTTGACATAAGCTTTGCGGATGCCATCATGCTGATGCCCAAGTTTGCATCAACTCTCAAACACATGTTGACCAATAAGGAAAAGCTGATTGAAATGGCCAAAACTCCTTTGAATGAGAACTGCTCAGCAGTTCTGTTAAAGAAGCTTCCCGAGAAGCTAGGAGATCCCGGAAAATTTCTTCTTCCTTGTGTTTTTCCTGGGATGATTGAATGCTTTGCCCTTGCCGATCTTGGTGCAAGCATCAATCTGATGCCTTATTTAGTATGGAAGAAGCTTTCTCTTCCGGAACTTATTCCTACCTGCATGACTCTCGAGCTTGCAGATCGTTCTATATCGCGTCCTCTTGGCATCTCCGAGGATGTATTCGTGAAAGTAGGAAAGTTCCATTTTCCAGCTGATTTTGTGGTTGTTGATTTCGATGCCGATCATCGGGTTCCTCTCATTGTTGGAAGAGGATTCCTGAGAACGGGTCGTGCTCTCATTGATGTATTTGAGCAAGAAATCACTTTACGTGTGGGTAATGAAGCTGTTACCTTTAACCTTGATCAAACTTCGAGGTACACCTCAAATTATGATACTGAATCAGTTAATCGAGTCGATTTAATTGATATTGCTTCAGAGGAGTACTCTCAAGAGTTTCTTGGTTATCGTCATAATTCTGTGAGTGGGGATTCCACCACATTTTCTAAACCTATCATTGCCGACTCTTCCCCCTCTCTCACTCCGTTTGAGGGAGGTGACTTCTTTCTGGAAGAGATCGATGAGTTTCTTGCTAGTGATGAATCAATTCCGCATGGAATTGATGGTGTTTATGATTCGGAGGGGGATATCCTTTATCTTGAGCAATTGTTAAATGAAGATCCATTACCTTCACTCCCTCCGAAAGAAATCACGGTTGAGGAAATCAAATCAGTACAAACATCTACTGAAGAATTTCTCGAGGTTGAACTTAAGGACCTACCTCCTCATCTCGAGTATGCATTCTTGGAGGGTGATGATAAATTACCCGTCATAATTCCTAAAGACTTAACTGAGGAGGAGAAAACTGCTCTCATAAAGGTCTTGAAGTCACACAAGCAAGCAATTGCTTGGAAACTCTCCGACATTAAGGGTATCAACCCTGAGTTTTGTACTCACAAAATCTTAATGGAGGATGACTTCAAACCAGCAGTCCAACATCAGAGAAGGGTGAATCCTAAGATTCATGAGGTTATCAAACAAGAGGTTCTCAAACTTCTTGATGCCGGTTTAATTTACCCGATCTCTGATAGTCCTTGGGTCAGTCTCATTCATTGCGTTCCAAAAAAGGGTGGCATAACTGTTGTCACAAATGAAGAAAACGAGTTAATTCCAACTCGATTGGTTACGGGATGGCGTGTGTGTATTGACTATCGCAAGTTAAACGAAGCCACCCGTAAAGACCATTTTCCTCTACCCTTCATGGATCAGATGCTTGAGAGATTAGCAGGGAACGAATACTATTGTTTCCTTGATGGTTTCTCGGGTTACTTTCAGATCCCCATTGATCCGCTGGATCAAGAAAAAACCACATTCACCTGCCCATACGAAACATTTGCCTACAGACGTATGCCTTTTGGCCTATGTAACGCTCCTGGCACGTTCCAACGATGTATGATGGCAATTTTCCACGACATGATCGGGGAAACAATGGAGGTGTTTATTGATGACTTCTCGGTCATTGGGGACTCGTTTCATACATGTCTCTCCCATTTAGAAAAAATGCTTCAACGGTGTGAAGACACCAATCTTTGTCTAAATTGGGAGAAGAGCCACTTTATGGTCAAAGAAGGCATAGTCCTTGGCCATAAGATTTCAAAAAAGGGGATTGAGGTAGATAGAGCAAAAGTTGATGTTATTGCTAAATTGCCTCATCCTACTACCGTCAAAGGTATTAGGAGTTTTCTAGGTCATGCCGGGTTTTATCGTAGATTCATTCAAGATTTCTCTAAAATCGCTCGGCCTATGACCCATCTTCTTGAAAAAGATGCTCCTTTTATCTTCTCACCCGAGTGCATCGAAGCTTTTGAAACATTAAAGAAAAAGCTTACTGAAGCACCCATTCTAGTTGCCCCCGACTGGGATTTACCCTTTGAACTCATGTGCGATGCAAGTGATTTTGCTATCGGTGCAGTCTTGGGGCAACGAAAAACCAAGCATTTTCAGCCTATCCACTACGCGAGTAAGACTATGACTGAAGCTCAAACCCATTACACCACTACAGAAAAAGAATTATTAGCTGTGGTGTATGCGTTTGAAAAGTTTCGGCCATACCTTATCTTGACCAAATGCGTGGTGTATACGGATCACTCGGCTCTCAAATATCTCTTTGCAAAACAAGATGCAAAGCCGAGATTACTCCGTTGGGTTCTCCTCCTACAAGAATTTGATATCATTATATGTGATAAAAAAGGAGCTGAGAACCTGGCTGCTGATCATCTGTCCCGTCTAGAAAACCCTCACCAAGATGTGTTCGAGAAAAAGGAAATTAACGAAACATTTCCTCTCGAAACAATCAATGTGGTTTCTTTTCGTCGAGACTATTCTACCCCATGGTTTGCTGACTTTGCAAATTACCATGCGGGTAACTTTGTGGTGAAAGGGATGTCATCCCAACAGAAAAACAAATTCTTTAAAGATGTGAAACATTACTTCTGGGACAACCCCTACTTGTTCAAAATTTGCGCGGATCAAGTCATCAGGCGATGTGTGTATGGTCAGGAAGCTATTGACATTCTCAAGGCTTGCCATTCTGGACCTACTGGGGGACATCATAGCCCCAACTACACCGCCAAGAAGGTGTTTGATTCCGGATTCTATTGGCCCACAATTTACAAGGATGCCCATGAATTTGTCAAAACCTGTGACGCTTGTCAACGTCACGGGAATATCTCACAAAGAAATGAAATGCCGCAAAACGTCATTCAAGTGTGTGAGATTTTTGACATTTGGGGCATTGACTTTATGGGGCCATTTCCTTCTTCTCGCGGTAATAAATACATACTCGTGGCCGTTGACTATTTGTCAAAATGGGTTGAAGCTAAGGCTTTGCCTACCAACGATGCCCGAGTTGTTGTGAAATTCTTAAAATCTCTTTTTGCTAGGTTTGGAACTCCGCGAGCTATAATCAGTGATCGTGGTACGCATTTCTGCAATGACCAGTTTGAAAGAGTCATGCAAAAGTATGGTGTAACTCACCGTCTCTCTACTGCGTACCACCCCCAAACAAGTGGGCAAGTGGAAGTTTCTAACCGGGGGATTAAAAGAATCTTGGAAAGGACAGTAGGCAAAAACCGTGCCTCTTGGTCGGATAAGCTAGATGACGCACTCTGGGCCTTCCGTACAGCTTATAAAACACCCATCGGGTGTACTCCATACAAGCTTGTGTACGGGAAGGCATGTCATCTGCCGGTTGAGCTTGAGCACAAGGCATACTGGGCCTTGAAGCATGCTAATTTCGATATTCAGACAGATGGTGATCACCGGAAAGTTCAAATGAACGAATTAAATGAACTTCGTGATCAAGCATACGAGAACTCTTTGATCTACAAACAAAAGACAAAGAAGATTCATGACTCAAAAATCAAAAAACCCCGTTTTCAACGTCGGTGATCGAGTCCTTCTTTTCAACTCAAGATTGAAGATTTTCTCGGGAAAACTAAAATCCCGCTGGTCTGGACCATTTACTATCACTAAAGTATTTCCATATGGAACCATTGAGTTATCTCAACCCGATGGTCCAAACTTTAAAGTGAATGGTCATCGGTTGAAGCATTATTTTGGAGAGGACATACCTCCTGTGGTTGTCCCGGATCTACAAACTTTCCCCATGAACCAATGAATGCGGGGATCGAGTCAAGCTAGCGACTCGGGAATCAAAAACAGTAGCATGCCATATGGGTTTTCACCCATATTTCTGACTTCTTTCTATCTTTCTACCACCCTAGTGTGGGGGAGTTGCCCCCCGCTATTGTATATAAGTTTTCAAAAAAAAAAAAGAAAAAAAAAAAAAAAAAATCTTTCTAAATAATGGTCGTAGTATTTCCCTTTTACGTTCTCAGTTTCGGCATAACCGCCGGTACTTTGAATATTGAGGGCATTATTCATTCCTAAGTGTGGGGGGGAATTCTCACGAATTTTATCATGTAATTATACCGCCTAATTCCCCCGTTTTTGGCCAAAATTTTTTTTTGGAGTAAGTGTTTTGCACTTACTCAACTTACGGTTATCAGTCCGCCATGTCTAAAAAACAAAAGGATTGGCTAATCCAGGAGCAAACGGCTCTTGGTAAAGATATCTCAAATCCGTTGACGGCTTGCAATTTGCCCAAAATTGTATGGTATTCAGCTCACCATATCCTTAAAAGTGAAGAGTTGGCTAGCCCGCAAGTTTATGGCTTGTGGTAAAGGCAGTGGAAAAACCATAATTGGTAATCAGCTCACCAAAGATAATATTGATAATTTATCTAAGAGTTGGCTAGTCCAGAAGCAAACGGCTTCTGGTAAAGACAAATCAAATCCGTTTGAAGCTGGTGGTTTGCTCAAAATCACATGGTTATCGGTGTACCATAGTTCTTACTTGAACTAAAACATTTGGCTACTCCAGAAGTAATGGCTTTTGGTAAAGAGATTCAAATCCATTAAGTTTTTCTCAAAAGATTGCTAGGGACTAGCAATAGTTTAGTGTGGGGGATTGATGAGTGTGTAAATACTCATCATTTTTGGTTAAATCTGAACTGCAAAACATTTAAAAATGCTCAAAAATGCATCAAAATACTGAAAATATCTCAAAATTTCATTTTATATGTTTCAGATGCAAAATGTTTAAAATCAGATGAAAAATGAGCTAAGTTTTCATAATTGGCAGTTTCAGTCCCTCAAGTTTCAAAAGTTGTCAGAAATAGTCCCTGAGCACTTATTTCAAAAGAAAAGTCACCAAAGGTCCTTTTAAAATCATAAGTTGTCAAAATTAGTCCTTTGGTGAAAAATATCAAAAGTTTTGAGAAATTCCAAGTTTGGTCCTTCAAGTTTAAAAATTGGCAAAATAGTCCTTGCAAATTTGAAAATGTCTATTTTGGTCCTTGTACTATTGAAACTTGTCACTTTTGGTCCCTTGGAACAACTTTGCAAAATTGGCAGCATTGGTCCTTGTATTTTCAGAAATTACAAAAGAGGTCCTTGTTTATTAAAGCCCCTAAGCCTTTGGACCCTTGTCAAAACCAATTGGACCCCTGCCATAAGCCTTTTAACCCCCCTTAATTTGACCCCTTCCTTTTTAATATTAAACCCCCGGTGAACAAATAAGTCAAACAAACACTCCCGCACCTTTTTTCTTTCTTCTTCAACAACTCGCCTGCTACACTCATCCTCCCATCCCCCCAGCTCACCTTCCATTTCCTTGTTCCCCCCCTCAACAACCTCAAGATACCCCGAAATTATTTGTTCCTGGAGAAAACATTAAAGACTTTTATGTTCCTGGTTACGACGGTTAAAACGTTTCAACAAGGTT